>JAVDOI010000044.1:135000-137500 GCA_032191485.1 Leptoclinus maculatus | reverse complement strand
TCACCCGGCCGCCCTGCTTCACCACAAATCTCGATATGCATTAAGCGGACGTTGACTGGCTGGTGAGAGAGGCGGCAACGTTTCCCGGGCAGCATCGACCTCCTCTTCCTGCTCTGAGAGCTTCTCCTGCCCGCAGGCCGCCAACGCACCCCTGTAACCGCCACAGTCCTTCACCGAGGCAGGGGGAGGGGGAGGGGGAGGGGGAGGGGGGAGGGGGCGAGGAGGTGGGACAGTTAAAGGAGGAAGCTTTATTTCTTTTGGTTTCTTTGTTTTAGGAGTACCATTAAGGAGTGGGCGATGGGGATGGAGGATACAATCCTGCAGCAGAGGAGGGGGAGTAGGGAGAGATGGAGAGATAGGTTTGAAGAACTCAGAGGGGAGGTTATTTATACAGTCATCACCGGAGTGAGTCTTTAAGGTCAGCCTGGTCTACTGCTGGAGTAATAAGTCATCATGCTGGTGGCTCTGGTTCAGAGAAACGAGGGAAAAAGGCTACCAGGGAGAGCTTTTGATCTGTTCCAGCCTGTCAGATAGGAGCTCACTCCGCGTCACATTGGTTTAATGTCCATAATGAATCTCCTCTGGCTCTTTACAAGCACTGATACTTGTTCATGCTGCAGTTATTTTATAACATCGACTGTCAAACTAGGTCTTCTTTGCAACACTCGTCCTCTCGTGATGTGGTTGATCTCAGAACAAAGCTCTTTATAGATCTGATAGAATCAGCTGCAAAATAATTAAAACCTTTACAACGAACACATAAAACACAGCAATAATTAAAACCTTTACAACGAACACATAAAACACAGCAATACAATCAAAATAATATTTTAATAATCAGACGAGCTTAATAAAAAGAGGAATACACTTAAAAGCATTGTACTTTACTCTCAACGTCAAGAATAAAGTTCAGCATAACTCGGTAGTTTAATATGAACACAACTTAAAGGAGACATTGTAAAACAAAGAATATCTAAAACGTATTCAAAAGTGATTTAAATAAAGTTAGTGATGTAGTCCAGAGTTCCCCAAACGCTCGGCCTCCTCCAGGCTTTGAGTGTGAGGAACGGTCCAACGGTCCAACAGTGAGGAAATAGAAGCACGAGTTACAGTTTGATGCTCGTGACATTAATTGGTCAGGGAACCAGAAGAGGACCGGAGACGAGGAGGCACATTGATCATCACTGAGGAGTGTCTCCGCGTTATCAAAGACAATCAGCTGGATCTACATCTGCTTGACAATGTGTAGGTCTGGAGAGGTTTGAGGTCTCAGGAGGCTTCACTGGGAGAGAAAGATGTAGAATAATATCCAGACAGTCCTGTATTTTGTGCAATCACGTACAGTTTCCTCATATGATCTCCAACTGTGATGTATTATTTAGAGCTTTGCCAGCTCCGTCCTTATAATCTTAAAGGTCATAACTCGAGTACACTTGGGCAGTATTGCGTGTTTGTAAAGACACTCCATTACACCCACAGCTCAGGAGACATGAACCATGTAGAAAAGGCACACATCCGGCATTGGGACTCTTATCTTTGGTACATTTGACCCTCTGACCCTGAACACAAGCAGCTGTGGACAGGAGACGGTGGATAAATGGCCTGACTGACCATGTTCTCAGTTGGTTTCGCTGCCATCTTGAGTAAATCATTAGATTACATTAGTGTAATTCATTTTACACGACAGTGGGAACACAGGCGGCCCCGTCCCGTATTCTGAGGCAATAACTCCCTAAAACACACCGCTAAACTGACACAAGTGGTTTCCAATGACTGCAGGTGCTTCCCCAGTCACCTGATCCAAACATCATTGAAGCTTAATGGGAAGCGATGGAGCCTGGAGGTGTTTTGTTGCGATGTTTGCCCGTTCCCCTGTCCCTCTGCTCTACTCTGGGACTCTAAAAGCCAAAGTGGGTTTTGTTTTAACCTTCATTTAACCAGACGAGCTGTTTAAAGACCCGTTCTCATTTACAGTCACGGCCCGGGGCGGAGTGGTTGTAGAGGGGGGGGGGGGGGGCTTACACACACTCGCAGGAGCAGAGGTCTGGAGAGATGCTTGTTGGATGATTTAGGAGACTCTGGAGAGCCAAAGGCAGCGGCGTCTGAATAGCAGACATGCTTCTTAAAGCAGATGTGTTCTTGAAACAAAAGAGTTTGTACAAAGCCACGTGCTGCTGTGTATTCTGCTGTTCAGGGTCACCTGTGTATCACAGACCTAACGCAGGTTTAACTGGTTTAAAACACACACACACACACACACACACACACACAGGGACACTACCTGCTGAGCTGAATCCATTTAGCCACACGACATGAGAGCAAACACGTACATACTCAGCTGTTACCTACAGCCAGACAGACCCGCAATCAGGAACAAATATGTGAGCATACACACACACACACACACACACACATGCCTAGCCCAAATATACAAACACGGCTGCTCTTTACTGTCAGCTTTTCAGCATGTGTCCCTGGTAGCGTTTCCCTGACGGAGAGA
>JAVDOI010000044.1:92500-132500 GCA_032191485.1 Leptoclinus maculatus | reverse complement strand
AACAAAATGGAGCTCAAACAGCAGCAGCATCCATCTCGCTGTCTTTACTGACTTTACTTGAATTTGTTCCGTCTTATCGATTCATTCGTGTCTTCTCACGCAGGGAATAAATATCCTCCACTAATTAGTAGAAAGGTCAGTTTTGTTTTTGTGTTTTTTTGTTGAAGTCGCGACGTATCGACTTTAAATGGTACGAAAGGACGAGTTGAATTTTTTTTTATCTCATTAAATATCGGTCCGTCGGTCCGTCCTCCTCTTGGGACCAGACTGAAACATCTCAACAAGTGTTTGATGGACTAGAGGAATATTTCACAACTTGAGGGCGTCCTGTCGTCTCAGGGACCAATATATATATATATATATATATATATATATATATATATATATATATATATATATATATCAGGGACAATGAAAAATACATGTTGGGACAGAAACACAGTGTTTAACACTCTGGGCCCCCCCCCCTCTCTCTTTCTGTCTGGTTTTATGATTTGAATGGATGGGATATGAAAAAAATCAATGAATATGTAACAAATATTTCCATTAAATGTCGGCTAATTTCAAATGTAATCATTTCCATCGTGTGTCATTTATGCCATGCGTCCCTTCAAATTATGGAAATCATTTTATTGTATTTCCATTTAAATGAAATTATGTTTGAGGACGGTGGTCAGGTGGACATTTTTTAATTGAATAGATAATAACACAGAGAGCCGACAGACGGTCATCAGCAGCAGTGAGAGTGTTGGAGACCTTACAGAAGTGCGGAGGAGGCGAGAGAGATATCGGTAAAGGTTGCAGTTCATTCCTCAGAGATCGGCTCATAAAGCCGAACTCTGCAAGAGTACAAACTGTATTACAGAACGACCTATGGAGTAACATTGTGTGTGTGTGTGTGTGTGTGTGTGTGAGAGAGATAAAAGGTGTGCACGGTAGCAACACTGCGAGTGGTTTTTTTTTTGCGTCAGAAATGTACAGAGCAGCAAGACAGCGTCCCACCGGCAATACAATCTATATTTCAAGAGCTGCAGAGCTGCTGTAGACTTCTGCTTTGAAGACCGGAGTGAGAGGGGGGGGGGGGGGGGGGGGGGGTGAGGGGGGGGAGAGGAGGGGGAGAGGAGGAGAGGGGGGGAGAGGAGGTTGGAAGTAGAGGCCAAGGACTGGAGGGAAGGAGATGGTCTGGGGGAATATGACACATTTATATGAAGAGAGAATCACGATCATGATCACCAGATGCACCCAGGAAGTGCTGCTGAAGCAACGCAGGCTGAAAAAAAACAACAACCTTCATGTGATCGTTCAGTGAATTATTAAAGAGATTAAAAATAAATGATGCTTCATTCATCAACTGCCCCTGCGTCGTCTACGAATCCCCGCTTGACTCACTAACGAGGGCTCGGATCACGTCCAGGGTTCACTGAAGGTCTCTTTGTCTAACGTTCTTTAATCCAGACTCACCGCCAGACTCGTTACAGGCAGCACAAACGAGCAAACAGGAGCTCAAGAAACTAACTATTGGGATCAATGTGCGCTCTGATGTGGCTGATAGCTAATTCCTTCCTTTTATGGTCCGCCCTAACGCCTCGTGCCTCAGTCATCACGGTGTACTTCCTCCAGTACACACGGACTCCTTCTCCACCCTGTGCAGCACTTACAGGTTGTATCACCACTGAAAATAGAAAATGTCAAGTATTGTAAGAGTTTTTGCAGGTATTGGAACCCGAACCCGTGACTTCAGTCCGTCAGTCAGTATGTTGACACAAAGACCTGCAGCATCATTTTAGTAGTAGCAGTAGAGAGAGTGTAAGTTTAAGGCACCTCAACGTTGACTTCACTCTTCACATCCGGAGGTTGCCGCCTGCGTTCGACCACAGAGAGCTGCCAAACATTGCTTTCCAGCCTGGTGTTGATTTACTCTTTAAACATTTCATAACACCGCACCACATGAATAACTTAATGAGCTCGTGTGGATGTTTGAGCAGCGTTCAGATGATCTCCCCAACGGGCAACGAGACTCTTTGAAATATGCAACGTCGGGGTATCGCGGTGGCTGGAAGATGGTATAGAAATGAATAATAAGAGGTATTCATGCGTTTGTATGATTTGTCCCGGTGGGTCACAAGAGAGCGGACTGACGTATCTACGATACGCTTTAGGTCTGTTTACTTTATCTCTGGAGGGAAATCCTATCGCACATGAAAGGGGCATTATTCTGAGTGCTTTCAGGAGGGACCCCGTCTCTGATAGCCAATCAGTCAACCAGCCAGTGAAGGCAGGAGCATGAACATGAATATGGATTCAATTCACTTGTGTTTTTATAGCCGGATATCACAAATCAAAAACTTGCCCGAGAGGGCTTTACAATCTGTCGGAGATACGAAATAACTGGTGCCAATTGGAGGGGGGGGGGGGGGGGGGGGGTCAATCAAGGAAACGGAATAACTCCCAACCAAAATAAAACCTTTAGGGATCCCTCTCTCAGGATGGGCAGCAGTGCAACACATGTCGTCTCTTACAGACACATTCAGAGAGATTAATAGAGAGAGATAAGTCTGACGTGAGCTCACACGTCCAATATTTAGATGCGTCTGAACACTCAGCGGGAGTGTTTGTGTCTGTCACTGTGGATTCCCACCGCTCCTGCATGTGCGTGGGTGCATGCATCTGTGTGTGTGTGTGTGTGTGTGTGTGTGCAGGCATGCATGAACTCATCGCAGCGTGGATGGTTATGCTCTCAAACGGCGCAGTCTGGTCGCATAGCAACAGCCCCCCCCCCCACTCTTCTTCCACGTGAGCGTTTGAACTACAGAGTAACCTGAACACATTCTTTCTTTCACACGTCTCACCTCTGGAGTGCGCCGCCTCGCTTAAAGCGACACCGCGTCATTCATGCGCGTGTGCGTGTGCGTGTGTGTGTGTGTGTGTGTGTGTGTGTGTGTGTTATGTATGGATTCCACACATGAAAGAGGAAGAGAGAGGAAGGAGTCCTCCCAGCTCTGCAGTATCATGGATGGAGAGAGAGGCCTGCAGCCCTAATGTGGATGAATATTGATGGGTTTTTCTTCCAGTGAATATCAGTGAGGGCTTTAAAGTCTGCCCCGCTCATCTTCAGCTTTCTATCTCTCCCTTCATCCCCTCATTCCCTCTTTTACCTCTCTCTCTCTCTATCTCTCTCTCTCTATCTCTCTGCTTGGATAGTAAACTGGGAATTCTACATGTCTTGACAATCACATCACATTCCCCCCCCCCCCCCCCACCTTCCCTCTGGCCTAGATAGAGAAATATGCATAACTTTATCATTTACCCCTGCAGCTGAAGTAGTACTGGATAATTCACTGTGCTAACAGATGCTGTAAAAACTGCGTTTTATCATGCACTTGAGTGCCGTAATAGCCTCCTGATGTGGTGCTATCACCGGGATAAGATACCGCCCTGATGTATGGACGTGTGTGTGTGTGTGTGTGTGTGTGTGTGTGTGTGTGTGTGTGACACATGCAGCCCGAAGGCATCATCTCCATATTGAACAGTAATCGTGACACAGTTCAGAGCAGCAAACCCACACAACAGTGGCTCCAGATTAGGCTTATCTGTTGGTGTAATTGTGTGTTTACAGATGTGACACAGCCTATATGTGTGTGTGTGTGTGTGTGTGTGTGTGTGTGTGAGTGTGAGGGAATGCCCCCCCGTTGGCTGTGGCAGTGTGTGTGCAGTTTTATGCATGCGACAATATGAGAAGATGTGATTTGGATAAACCTGATTGTAACACGGTATCTCACTGTGCAGCCTGTGAGAGCTTGTTATGGCCCAGAAATCCAAACATTAATAAAAAGTGTAATCCTGCCAGAGGAAGCGGGATTGGTGGGACGCTAATACTGTCGGCTACGCCGCTCTGCATGCATCCAGGCGCAGTAGATAAAAGGCACTTTATGACACCTCCGTTGTTTTAATGAGTCAGCGTATTGCCTGTTGTAGGACGGGGTGTTACGTTTGGGCGTCATGATTATTATTATTATCTTTAAAGCTGTACCATCTAATGTTTTTATAATAAAATCAATGCAAAGTGAAAGTAAGCCTTCTAAAAGTACTTTTGTTTTCTGTACTCAACTCACTTTTATGTATTTGATTTGTTTGAGTTCAATCTGCACAAAAAACAAACTAACCAGGACTCGCATGGATTCATGAGTTCATAATTCAGCTCCCAGGTTAAGAGATGTTTTGTGGTGATGAGATTTAAATGAAATGTGATTATAGTTGCTGTGGGTTCAGTGAAACATGGAGAAGCTGCGTGTTCAGTCCAGTTAAACACGAGAAGAAAGCAGCTGAGAGCCGGTGCAGGTGTCCGTGTGACCACAGCTCGGTTTGTTATGCCGGAGCTTTTCTTTTAAGCGCGAGGAAGTGTTGACATCTGTCCAAACCTTGTTCCGTGAAGGCTGTTTACAGAAGGTGAGGGATGGGATCAACCTTCTAACAAACTGCATCACAGTGTGACTGGAGGAGGACGGTGAGACGGCACCGATCACACTCCCTGTGATCCTCTCCAGGTTACCGGCGCTCTACAAACCCCCCCGTGGAGCTGCAGCTTTGTGAGGCCGAGCTGAGATTTCACCACGTTTGATCAGAACTCATGCAGCACGGCTCATCTCCTCAGAATACGACCACCGTCAGCGGGAGCACACATCGTGTGGTCTCAGTCGCTCCCCGTTCCTCAGAGCTGTAAATCTTTAGTTGGCTGTCAAAGTCTCATGTTATATTGTGCTCTTTATGTGAGTTTTACACCCCATCCCCCCCTGGTGAGGGTGACCTTAAAGCACTCCTCGCATCTCAAACAGGGTGGGTGAAGGGGGGAAGGATGAGGCAACGAGAGGAGGAGGAGGAGGAGGAGGAGGAAAGGTCACTTCATCTGAACCTCTCTCTAAACGTCGTTGGCCTGGCTGACAGCAGAGGCTTCCTCTCGCTGTCACAGCAGCCACCTCACAAGCAACCTGCCCCGAAATGTGCTTTTTGGGGCCCGAAGTGCTTTTTTTTCGAGCGGCACTTTGCAGAGATCGTTTGTCAAACGCTGTCCGGCATCGTGTATTTTTGGATCTGCGAAGGTAGCGAGCGAGCGAGTGATGACGACTCCGAAGAGAAAAGTGTAGCAGTAAGGTGAGCGGCTCGGCCACAAGGGGGGGGGGGGGGCGTCCCACTCGGTTTAGAGAGTCACAGTCCTGACCGAGATCGGGCGTCACAGAGGGCGCTTGTTGAATGAGCAAATTAAGAAAAGAGAGAAGTAAGAGGAGCAGGAAAGGAGAGTCCATGTTGGGACGTCTGATGAGTCAAAACATTCAGCAGCTGCACTGGTTGTTGCTGCCAGATGCCAGTTTTCTTTTACAGGATCACCCACCTAACACCAGTAAAACAAGAAAGAGGTCAATACTGTGTTGACAAGTCAATGGAGTAGCTGGTGTCAGGAGTTATTGAGTGCTTGGTTGTGTGTGTGTGTGTGTGTAGAAATTGATCCATATTCATCAACCACTTGTCTAATTAAGCCACAGTGACGGCAACTCATTAATGAAACATCACCAAACTGAGGCTGGTTCAAGACGGCTAAGTGTTAGCCGCCGGTGTGTTAGCTCAGATAATACTCATTCAACACTTCTGGATATTTAGGCGTCAAAGAGTATTTGTGAGAAACCGAGACTATTGATGATGACAATGTTTGGCTCTACAGGTGTCGGTTCTTACTAACTAGATCTGATATTTAATAGTCTATTTGTGTATTTCTATCATGAACATACTGTAAGTTATGAAACAGGGTATTTAAACCTGCCACTGGACTGCTCGTGGGTTAATCACCCGGCTTGTCGTATGGATTTCTTTCTGCCGTGTAGCTGCTTGTTGGTTCCAATCATTAAGCTCTGCTCTAATGTGTGTGTGTGTGTGTGTGTGTGTGTGTGTCCAATTTATTCAGTTGCAGATGTGAGAGCACACCACACGTCAGTCTCTATAGATTCTCCAGTTAGTCTAATTGATTTCATTCAAGATATATATAATAGATTATATACAAAGTTATAAAGATTCGAAACCTGTTTGAGTAAACCTGGAATTACAATTGGCAGGGCTGAAAATCCTGGTGGGTGTATCATGTGACCGTATGTGTCAGACAGCCTGTGTGTGTGTGTGTGTGTGTGTGTGTGTGTGTGTGTGTGTGTGTGTGTGTGTGTGTGTGCGCGCTAAAAGGAATCGTAGCATTTTCAGCTGTTGGACTAAAGAATCCAGGACTGGTCAGAGGTCAGAGGGATGTGGGGGTGAATTAGTATCCATTACTTTGAAAAGACAGTTTTACTACAATCCACATCTCCCGTGATACGACTGTGTGTGTAATTATATACGTGTCCAAGGTCGTGTTCTCTCTGGTTGAAGGTCAGGGTGAGGGGTTAGGATGAGAGCTGAGATCAGGATCTAGTGTATTTCTGTATATCTGTCTCTGTTCTGTTCAACAGCTGCAGGAACATGATGAGACAAAACATTCAGAGAGAAAAGGTTTTGTTTACTTCAGAACACGCCCACAACACGCCCCCCCCCCCCCCCCCCCCCCTCAAAATAATAATTGCATGCAGTATGAATTTCATACAGCAGCTGGTTATTTGCTGTGGCGACGTCGTCTTTGTGTCAGCAAACATCTGCCTGTGTGTGTGTGTGTGTGTAGGTGTGTGTGTGTGTGTGTGTGTGTGTGTGTGTGTGTGTGTGGATGATTTACACAATAAAAGCATCAACATGTGATTGATACTCAGAGGACGAGAGGAGCTGATGGGTAGCTGTAGCTTGATAAACATATTAGATGACGGTGTGTGTATTTAGTGTCCAGTGTGTTATTAATGGGACAGACGATGCGTTTCTTTATATGTGAATGTAGTTCTGCTCATTTCTATATAAAGGGGCTTAAAGCATTCTTTTTCAGGTCGTTACTATTTTCCCAAATCAGGCACAATAGCATAAAATGTAACACACATCCTGCTGGAAACATGGAGGAAAACTCTGTTGTATTATTATCCCTCTCACACACACACACACACACACACACACACACACACACACACACACACACACACACACTCTTGCATGAAGACGCACACGTTCTACATGCTGTAATTTCCAATCACAGAGAACGTTCTGGTCGCTGCTCTCGCTTTACACCAACATGTTGTTTTCTCTTCCCTCCATCGCTCCATCTTTGTCCCTCCCTCCATCACACCCTCCCTCCCTTTGCATCTCTCCTCCCTCTCTCTCTCTCTCTCTCTCTCATTACCTCCCCCATCCTCTCTTCCTTTACTTCATCTCTCTTCTCAGTTTTTATGTATAAATATAATGTGTATTTGTGTTTAATGTATATGTATATGTGTTCTTTTATGTGTGTGTGTGTGTGTGTGTGTGTGTGTGTGTGTGTGTGTGTGTGTGTGTGTGTGTGTGTGTGTGTGTGTGTGTGTCTCTCTCTCTTGCTCTAACTGGACCTGGAAAGCATTAAAATCATGCGTAACATGAAATTAAAGAACAATTTTCCACAATGTTTGCCATTAAATGTAATGAGGGGAACGATCCCTCACACAGTGTGTTGTTTGTTGCCTGATGAATCATTTTTTCACCCTTTTTAATCTGAGCTCCGCACGGCTCTTTTTTTTTTATAGGTTTCAGATTTTTATCATTTTTCATTTTGCTCTAACTTCATATTAGCTTCGGCTGAACTTTAAAATACATTTTTTCACTGTGGATTTGGTGAAAGTATTGTATTAAAAATATGCAAACCTATATACTTTAAGCAAAATCAGCAACATTTCGTTCCTATTTGATGACCTTTCCTCGGATCAGGACTGGTCAGCTTAAGAGAGAAGGAGAGAAACATCCAATAAACCGAGCGGAGGAGTGAATAAGCAGATTTTCTTTTTGTACTATTTCTGCATGAACTCCCTGGAGAGCTCTAGAGGATAAAGAACGACTACGGATATGTCCTCCACCGTTTCCTCTTCTGTTTTATTTTGAGTACTTTGTCCCACCACATGAGGCCTCGATGCTCCAGTAAAGACACTTTGCACGAGGGGGAGATAGTGTGGGAAGGACGCACAGATGCACAGATGTACAAATCCCCCCCCTCTGCAAAGCCCCTCACAAGGGATTGTCCCCGAGAAGAGAGTGCAAGAACTCCCAAACCTAAACAACATGAGAGCAGAAAGCAGATAATTGCGGCTCCAGTCACGGTTCTCCCCTGAGAACTGGAGCACGCTGTGTGGAATACATCGACGTGTGCGTACTTCAGTTTGAAGTTCAACGATTTTCATCTTGTACTTCCACATTTACATTTGCTCTGCCTTGAAATAATAAATCAAAGTTAACTTTGGGTCATTGGGTGTGAATTCCCCTTGAGAGGTCAGTTCATATGACGGGGAAAGAAATCTGAATATTGATGTTAAATGTTTGGGAAAAAGATGCAGTCGACGGCTTTTCCCCCAAAATCACTTAACATTCCATCTGTTTGACTTCACAGCCTTTCCTTTTCTTCAGCTTTCAGTGTACTTGTCACCAGGTTAGAGAGTTGGTGCACTTTGGGGAAGCAGAATTAAATAATCTGACATGAAAATGCTGAATTTGGCTCGGCCCCTCCGTTTTGTCCGTAATGTTCTCCGCACCAGCTGCTCATTTCTAAGCGTTGGCGATGCTGCTGAGAAGTGGCTGCTGACTTTGTCTGACATGTGGTGTGAAGCTGCACCAGAGAGCGATGTAGTCGGCACTGTCAGGACCAATCTATGGAAGATCACAGCACATCAGAGTTATTAATGATACGTGCCAAATATTAGTAATGAAGGAGGCCGATAACATTTCCAGTGAAAACGACAATCGTAGTGTCAAAATTCAGGATAACACAAACTCCAACACACACATATAAATGTATTTAAGTGTTTTTAATGAAATGCTGCAGAAGAGAACTTTGACTGCACTTGTCGACCTTTTCTTTATTGCATCCAACAAGAAGGAGAGAGAGGAGGGTCTACTTTCTTTGATCATGAAGCCCGATGCTGCTCTACGTTCTCTGGTTCATCAGTGAAGTCAATGAACTTTAGTCTGGACACTGTGTGTCTTTGCTACTTCAGCAGTATCTGCACATTCGGCAACGGAGCTCCGCTTGCTCACCGGAGCGTCTGTGACACGTCTGTGACACGTCTGTGACACGTCTGTGACGCACTGTCCTGCAGTGGTGTTGATAGGCTGTTACTTGTGACGTGATCAGCGCTGTGGGCGGGACTTTGAGAGAGAGAGAGAGAGAGACATTTATTTTATTGACAATGGGATAAAAAAAACGATTCTGCTAATAATAAAAATGCTGAATATCGCGGCCAATAATCAGTAAGGAGATATGACATAATCGAGATATGAAGTTTGATATTCCATTTGTTTTAAATCTGATGTCTCATAAATGATGTTCCCCGCTGACTTTTGATGACTTTAGTTCAGTCATTATGTAATTGAAAGCTTCATATCATCTTATGGCAAAGCACACAAACCCAAACTGATACGTTTCTCTGCTCATCGATGCATAAACAGCATGTTTCGGGCGTCCCACTGCTTCCTCCCATCCTCACCAAAGTACATTTTGCATAAATAAGTTGTGCCCTGCTGTGCCGAGATGGTCTCCAGGATTAGAGTATACCAAAGTATCTACGTTAGATCTGTGAATCTAGGCCACCAGGAGCACGACGAAGGTTTTTCTTTTTTAAAGCATTTTAACAGGAATTTGGAAATAACTGCAGACAAACGATGTAATGTAATACATGTAAATGTAATACATGTAAATGTAATACATGTAAATGTAAGGGAGGGGGGGGGGGGGGGGGGGGTATGTAATCCCTGTCACAGACAGCAGGAAGAACAAAGAACAGATTTCCCGGGATCCTGCGTTTGGTCCTCATCTGACTCCTGACAGTTCGGCCGTGGTTACACTCGTCTTTTCAAAGTGACTTCTGTGGTCGGATGAGCCGGATCACAACTCGGCTGTGTCTGCATGTGTGTGTGTCTGCATGTGTGTGTGTCTGCATGTGTGTGTGTCTGCATGTGTGTGTGTGTGTGTCTGCATGTGTGTGTGTCTGCATGTGTGTGTGTCTGCATGTGTGTGTGTGTGTGTCTGCATGTGTGTGTGTCTGCATGTGTGTGTGTGTGTGTCTGCATGTGTGTGTGTCTGCATGTGTGTGTGTGTGTGTCTGCATGTGTGTGTGTCTGCATGTGTGTGTCTGCATGTGTGTGTGTCTGCATGTGTGTGTGTCTGCAGTGGAGGCTTCAATGTGCCTGACTCGGCTGATACCGGATACATTTTCCTGGTCCCGAATATGGTCCCTGGTTGCAAAAAGCCAAGATGGCGGCGGGCGTAATCCAAGATGGCGGCGGGCGTAATCCAAGATGGCGATGTCCCAAAAATGCCAAATTCGAGGCTTCATAACGGCAGTCCACAAACCAATGGGTGACGTCACGACGACTACGTCCACTTCTTATAGTCTATGTTCACAGCTCTCTGAGATCTGAACTCAATGCGTGCCAGGCCACCTCGGCATGTGGTCTGGCTGATGGACTCCCAATGCGAGCAAGATCTGATCTCGGAGCGTCCTGGCATGATTGATGAAATGTCAAACCTTCACGTCATCATCATCATCATCATCATCAGAATACAGGCAGGGTCACATCAGCACTCGCAGCGTTTAGAGACTTTAACTTGTCTCCTTCTTGTGGTCCTTCACCAATGATGTTAAGTGGATTGTGAAGGTAAAGAGGCCCCTCCTCCAAGCTTCTGACCAATCACCTTATCAATAATCAATACCCAGACCTGACCTCTTCTCATGTACACACGGAGTACACAGTACAGTACACAACTGGCAACACCTGCTGCATTTGAGGACTCAGCTCGTCAGCCTGCGTAGTGAAATTGTCAGACATCTCAGCGTGTGAAGTTATTGCTATGGAGCGCGATAATCTGACTCATGGCCTTGTTTTGAATAAGACAATGGGCTGAGTATGAAACTGTACCAGACTCAGGGGCCTGCTTAACAAGCAGTGACACCCCCACCACAGTATATTACACTTCACTTCACCGCGTCCTTGTTGCTGCTGTAGATTGAGGTGAAAGAGCTTGTGTAACATCTGGAAACAGGAAATTCGGATTTGTTACTCATTAGTGGTTTGAAAAGTCAGTGAATAACTTAAATCTGAGAGTGTGTGTGTGTGTGTGTGTGTGTGGTGTGATTTATTAAGCTGTAGATTTCCACGTGTCTTAAAGGAACAGTTCCACATTTTGGGGAATTTGCTTATTTATTCATTGAAAAAACATATAAAAGTATTGACTTAATATTAATGTCTGTAGTAATATATATACGACTCTTCTCCCAACTATGGTCCTCGTTATGTTAAACATGGTTATTTATGTAACAATAGCTGTTGAGTCACCGGTACAGAGATATGAACAGAATTATCATTTGATGCTATTGGAGCGTAAAAACATTGTTGGTCATATAAGAACAAAATCATTCCTAGTGAGCATGAACACTGACAGCCCCTGAGCTACACACACACACACACACACACACACACACACACACACACACACACACTTCCATTAAAGAGATTTAAGTAATCTAGGGAGTGATGGTCGAGGTAAGTTAAACGGGTTCTCTGAGAGATTTTACTGTCCCACTGCGCTGAGGACTGTTTTACACGGGGACATTAAACCTCTCACTCTAATTACCCAGAGCCTTTACAACTTCACACACACACACACACACACACACACACACACAGTCAAACAGTTGCAGTCACACATACAGTGTCTTCCCCTTCCTGTCGTGCACTTAACTGGATGTAACCTGTTTGCACACCAACACACACCATTAGTTACACTTCGTTCATTATTGACAGCTGAGCGACCGCATCTTTACAGCTGCACTGTCACCAGAGGCCCGAGGGTTCAATGACAGGTCGCCTGGAAAACCCAACGACATCACCCACCTCTGCATCTTGGGAGTGTGTGTGTGTGTGTGTGTGTGTGAGAGAGAGAGTGGGCGCAGGAGCAGAGAGCGAATCCGTGAGTGATTGATGTTATTTGACACTGTGTGAGAAACATAAATAAAAGGCCTGCAGGCGGGCGTCCTGTCAGTGAGAGCAGGGATGGCTGTCAGAACTGTGGCGACTTCACCGCCGCGCTTTAAATCCCCTAAAATGCACACATTTTAAGCCGAGTCTGCCGGTGGCGTCACGCTGCTAATTTAATGGACATTGGGTGATGGATGTGGCCGTTCTGTAACATACCTGCTGTTTCTTTCTCTCTTTTAATACCGTAACACGGTTTTCTGTGGGCGTCGCAGCACGAGGCGGTGCACAGATTTGAGTGTTTAGAGGTTTGCTTGCATCACAAATCTCCAGTGATGGAGCAGATGTCAGTGGGATCATGAATAGTAGCCATTGCCCTGCCGTCAGTAGAGTAGCTTTGAGTGGTGGGAAGACTATAACATTTACATTTACCATTTACCAAGTCCGTGCAGACGGCACGCTAGTCACACTGTCATGTGACGAGGAACAACCAATCACAGAAGATATCTTTTACTTTTTGTTGCCGCAAATATCCGTCTACGGTAAATATATGGAGAAGTGAATCATTTTATTGCAGGACAACGCGGAGCTTTTACTATTTTACTTGCTTCACCCAACACCCGGTTCAAAGGTCAGCCAAACGGACACAGTAAATCTACTGTGAGGGATTTACGGTGCTGGAAATCTATTTTATTGTTCTAATTAGATTAGTCAGCGAGGCTAAATGACCCCCAACTTCATCACCGTCGTCGTTGCAGGTTTTGGTTGTTTAGTAACGGCAGGCGTGACAGTAGGGTGACCCCCCCCCCCCCCCCCAAAAAAAAGGATTAGAAACGACTCCCTAGAGAGCTATAAACAGGAGGAGCTAACGACGCTGGCATGATTTATCAGTCCGCAAAATTACACGTACAGTAAAGTATACGAATTTTGACAAGGAAATAAAAACCAACTGGTGGTTATTGATTACAGATGTGGGCCACGTCATCACAGCATGCTCAGTTTGAATCCAGCTGTGACTCCACGCTGTCACTTGAAAGCAAAAAAACGCCTCCCAAACATCTTTTGATCCTAAAAAGCTCAAAGTGTGAGCTTTTTCTTACAACTGTCAATGTAGCCGGAGAGACTTTCGTGTGTCACATTCAGGCAGTCTGGGCGACATTTAACTGGTATTTTCTATTTGCACAGCAGAAAACCCACAGTTCTTGTTTTTGAAAATATTTGAATTTAATCAGAATCAGGAACGGTTTATTACCACGTACGTTTGAACATACGAGGAATCTGGCGAACAATAAAAACAACAGAAAACAATGCACACCGACACACCAAGGCAGCAATCTGCTGCGCCATCTTGAGATCAATTACTGCTAATTATCTCCGCCGCTAGTTTAGAGGCGGAGCCACAATGCCCCCCGTACCTTTAATACAGAACAGCGACTTGAACAGGCTGTGTAGAAGGGGCTCTGGGTGTATTAAGTCATCTGATTGGCTCTTCTAATCGGCCCTTATACCACAGATCAATCTTTTTTAAAACAATGTTGGCCGATATCGTTTTGAGTAAATTCTCTTGGTGTCTTCCCATCACTGGAGACACATCTGGTTAGAAGATCAGAGCGAAATGTAGATTTGAGATGTTAAGGAAAGTCATTCCGGCACCCTTATAATAAAAATAATTACTAGATATGGACTATAAATAAATGTTATTATCTAAGTCCACAATCGATCAGATGTAACAGTGGCAACGTGTTGACAGCAGCCCAGATGTTCAGAGCTTCTTTTCTTCTTCTCCATCTTCAGACACGTTGTTACGATTGGAGTCCAGATGACAAACATCCCGTCAGAAAGGACAGATCGTGTCACCGGAGCGTTACATTTGAACGGCAGAGATTTGTTTTCCGTTGCGGCCCTGTGGAGTGACGTGTTGCCTCCAATCTGTCTCCTCCATTGTGACAGCGATCTCACAGCAAATACAGTGTGGACGTACAACAACACACACACACACACACACACACACACACACACAACACTTCGTCCCGCACAGCTCGGAGCTTGACTCACCTTCTCACTCGCATGTATGAAGCATCTTCAGAGGCTCTTCTGTAGTATCACTTTCTCATGTTGCATCATTTTAATGATCTTTTTTTTTGTGCCGTTGTGCGACCGAGCGGAATGAGGCTCAAAGCAGCGCAGCGGGAAACACGATTGAGCTCTCAGCAGCGGTGCCTCGGGCTTGGACCCCCGTCACACCGAGCTCAGCTGGAAGTATACAGCGGAGAGCTGTGAGGGAGGCACGCGATCACTTCCCTGTTGCTGCGCCAGTGATTTGAACTGGTCGGTCAGCTTGTCTGTCCGGTAGTGTTGTAGGATGGGATGGAGGGCTGGAATATCGTGTCCCCGCTGGACGTCCTTGTTGTCCGGAGAAAAGATATAATAAGAGTTATTATCGCTGCGCTCATTTCTCATAATATATATATATATTAATATATAGTGTCCATTGAGAAGTTTGATAAAAGAGATAAATAACCTTCAGCCTGAACCTGATCTTTCACTTTGCCCTACATATGACCATTTTTAACAGCTTGTTGGCATCACAGGAATTAACCTAATATTGATATATATAACTTTATATACAAGCATGTGTGGCAATAGACCGTATATAAGAAGTGGACGTAGCCGTCATGACGTCACCCA
Organism: Leptoclinus maculatus; assembly: GCA_032191485.1. Lineage (NCBI taxonomy): Eukaryota > Metazoa > Chordata > Actinopteri > Perciformes > Stichaeidae > Leptoclinus > Leptoclinus maculatus. The sequence continues at coordinate 117,710 of JAVDOI010000044.1, read as the reverse complement.
TTGGTTTGTCGACTGTGGTTTTGAAGCCTCTAGTCCAGCGTTTTGTCCGTCGCCATTTTGGCTTTTTGCAACCAATGAACAGAAGTGACCATATTTGGAATGCGGAGGATGGACGTCCAGACGCCGTATACGTCTCTGGTAGCGGTAGTCACCTGTCAATCACAGTAAGCCCCGCCCTAAAGCATACCGTGATTTATGGTCTATTTGACTCTAAATGATAATAATAATAATTTCCTAAATGAACATCATGCTGTGTTGAAGAAGACTTGAAACTAGAGATTGAGACCATAAACTCCTGTTTACAATGTTTACTGAGGTAATAAATCAAGAGAGAAGTAGAGTCATTTTCTCATAGACTTCTATACAACCAGAGGAGTCGCCCCCTGGTGGTCAGTAGAGAGAATGCAGGTTTTAAGACACTTCAGCATCGGCTTCACTCTTCAGAACCGGAGGTTACCGTCTGGCTGCAATGCAAATAGCAATTATAAAACAATTATTCATTTAGTAAAGGCCCCAAGGCTTGCAATTAGCCAAACAATATGAATATATTATGATCACATGTTCTTTGAGGAAAACATACCACCTCTCTGATTACACTTTGTAACATTGAATACTACGAGGCAAAGAGATGTGAACCCAGGCGATCACAAAGACTTATACAATCCCGCTCCGTGCTCTGAAGCACGGCCACTTTATTTAGTCCATTTATTCTGTTGGAGGAAATTTGGGGCCAGACAGAAACAACATGAGCAATGAATTAAAACCGCAAGCAATATATGAAAGCCAAGTTTCTGCTCTCTGGATGGTAACACACACACACACACACACACACACACACACACACACACACACCTGTCAGAGAGCCGTGTTTACCCACAGCGTGATCTCCCTGAAGGAGTGTTTTTCCTGGTAATTGGACCTGACCGTCAGCTGTCCTGCAGACCAGCATCTGTCTGTGTAGCTGCTCGTGACAGTCGCTGTTCCTCCCGTTTGCTCGTACAGTACATGACTCACACTCGCTGGATGAGTGCAGCTCATTAGTTCATCTGAATCCTTCTTATTTGCTAAGTGTGCTGCCTGTGGTATCTTGTTGCTACCGCTCCACTGGTGTCTCTTCGTTAAAGACACATTCAAATTAATTTCACTTATTGATATTTGTTGCCAAGTGGGTGGAGCTAAATCTGACATGAAGCCGACAATCAAAGTGAAACTTCACGTGCTCTGTGATTCTTGGACTGTATAATGTGATGCGGTAAACCTTACCGCTCAGTTCAAGTTCATGAGTGCCAGGAACTCTTTCCTCTCAGAATCTTTTCCTGGCTTTTCTGGTAAAATCCCCCCCCCCCCCCCCCCCCCACACACACACACACTACTCTTCACTCCATCCTCCTCCTCTGACTCATCTTCTTTTCGCTGACCGCAAACTTCTCCCACAGTCTCACTTCTGTCTCGACGGTCCTCCTGACACTTTGCTCTCGCCTGTCTCTCCTTTGTCTCCCCCACTTCCTCCCCCCCCCCCCCCTTCTCTTCCCCGTCCCTCTTTTCCAGCATCATCAGTTGTCAAGTGTTGCACCGACACTCAATTATTGTATATCTTTTGGATAAACTATTTATACAAATCCTGTAGAAAACCCAGTCCTCATGCTCCAGGATTAGTTCTACAAATGTTCGGCTTCTTATTAACGGAACGTTAACAAGAAGCTGCATTATATTACAATAAATACATTGATTTATTGTTTAGGATAAGATATTGTATTCAACATAGTGTGAGTACTACTGAGTTCTATGAACGCTGTTGAGCACGAAGAAGAAAAAAGACGACAAACTTTGTGTAAATTGACGGAATAAAAGTGAATTAATTAGGTTTCATCAAAGATGTACTGTTGATGAACATTATTGTCCCACCATGCATTGCAGTTTACAATGAATCTACAGACCAATTAACATTTACAGTCAGCTAAAATAGTTTTATTGTCTTTCTACTATAAACTTACATATTGTAGTGCTGTAACATCAAAGAATAGTAAAAGGCTGCTTTATGAATATGGCACTGTCTGAATACAAAAAACAAATGAATAAGAAATAACATTACATTACAATTTGCATTCCTCAAAATAATATGAACGGATTCAAACATGTAGGCCAATTAAAAAATAGATCAAATCAACATGTATGTAGAGAATTATTATAATTAATAAGTAAAACTCGATAGAAACCAAATGCAACTCAATCAGAACCGTGTTGGTTACTTCTGTCTGAAATAATCTGCATTAGATGTGAAAATATGCCTCAAGTTTCCTCAAGTCTTACGTTTCTTAGGTCTGAACCGGACTTTTCATTTCACAGCTGCACATAATTAAACAAATTGCCGATGGTGGTGAAACAACTCCCGGGAACATTTAACAACTTTCTCTTTGTGAGTTTTAATGAAGTTTGATTATAAGAGGTTTGATTGATGCTTTGACACAAGCATCATATATGAGAACAGGAATCCTATTTCTATCACATAACTCTGTACTGCTGACTAAGGGAAAGAAGGAGATGAACAGTTTTCAATGTGTTTGTTTTTGGCGTTAAATACAGATTTAACTTTTAGCTTTTGTTCGTACTTATCATAGTTGTGTTGAGTTGTGTGTGTTGTTGTGGTCTGAGTGCTGTAGAAGTGGAGCAGCTGTTTCTTACAGTGTTGTGTCTCATACCTCACGAGTAATGAACACAGTGACATGAATCTCCGGCTCCGTTTCATCGCTCGAGTGGCTTGTTCAGTCGTTTGGCCACAAACAGTCAGTGCAGCGGTTCACTGATGATGTTTTCTGTGTGTGACGCTCAGACAGACTTCTCATTTTCCTTTTTTATTTTAGTTTTGTCTCTTTTGTCTCTTTGCAAACGCAAAAGTGCGTTTTGATGATGAACTCTTAACAGACAGGTTTCGATGCTCAGACTCAAAGACCTTCACAAATACCGAGGGTGGTTTGGTTGTTTTTCTATTCTGGTGCGTGTCCCATCTGAACTGATCTGCCGTGTTACGGGTTAACTCTGGTGTCCCGGGGTGATTCTTACTGCCATCTGGATTGACGTCTGCTGTTTCACAGAATTAGCGACTGACGCACCAATTGGATTACAAAGGGCTACATAACCAGCAGCAGGGTTGAGCAGCATCACCCTCCAGATTAGATTAGATGATTAATGATCAGCAGGAAAACAATGGGCTGCTGCAGCAAATGAGACACAAGGAAGGACAATAACAATGCTGTATACAAAGACGCACACGTTGAATATACAGTTTATTAGGCACATCTGGTGACAATGAATTCAGTCTAATAGAACAACACACATTGTGTGCATCAACATGTTCAATTATCAGCTTCATCATCACGAGTGCATATTGTTTTTCTTAATTATTTACATTGTTGGTCCCAGTTGAAAGCCCCTGAAGGGTTTTTTCCTGAGGTCAGCGTATTTTTTTTGAATTATTTGCTATCGCCATGACGAGTGACGAGTTGCTGAGCGTTCACTCTGAGCAGAGCGCTGCACATTTTGGCGTTTTTTCTTTGTGGTCGCAGAGAAAAATGTTCAACTTTTAAGTAAAACGCCGTGTTCGTCTCTGCACACTTCTTACCCAGCCATCCAATCACAGTGGAGGAGAGGCGGGACATATAAAAAGACGCTCACAAAGACGTGATCAAATGTGTATGTTGTGGTTTAGTTTTATTTTCCAGTTATTAATTATGATCTTTTACTGGGCGACTGGCTAAGTGGATAGCAGGGCCGTCTTTCAATCACAGGGTCGGCGGTTCAATCCCCGGCGATGTGTCCTTGAGCAAGACACTTAACCCCAGACATTGCTCCCGTAGCTGTGCCTACGGTGTAGGATTGTGATGGACTGAATTGTAAGTCGCTTTGGCTGAAAGCGTCTGTTAAATGACTGTGATGTACTTCGGCTGATATTCCGTATCACAGCAGCCAAAGTGTCTCAGCTAAAACAGAAGTCTTCCAAAGCTCTCTCTCTCTCTCTCTCTCTCTCTCTCTGCTGGGTGTTTCAGAACAGAGAGCCTGGCGTTAAAAAAAAAAAGGCTTCGGTGGACACGACCCCTAATTCTTTCAGTGTGGGTTTAATTGTGAGCTGTGAGCTCTGAGAGCCACAAACGGATCAGCTAAAGTCTGCGAGGTCTGAGGGGCCACTCTGCTGCAGCAGAAAGCGTCTTCCAAAGTTCAGAGATTCAGTGCAGCGAGCTTCATTAGGTTCTTCTCCCTGCATCCAGCATGCCCCCCCCCCCCCCTCCATCCAGCCTGTCTAGGAATCCCCTTTGATCTGTGGTATGACAGCAGCTGCCTCCCAGAAGCCCATATATCTCCTGACAAGTGCTCTCTGAGATCTCAAAGGAATGCGAATAAGTTTTAGGGAGACGAGCCCGTCGGTCAGTTTACAACGGAACATAAATACCAGTTGAAGTGCACACAGAGCGAAGCTCGGGACGGACGTGGATTGGCATATTGTTGAAGGATGGCGATGCCGGAGGGATTTATTACCTGTTTATCTTTGTCCATGTGTAGCTTACGTTCAGCCGGTCACTCGGCGATGCTGTGGCCCAGGTGGGAGAGCGGGTGGTCCATTAGGAGCTGGGGTTGATGCTTTGAAGTGTCCCTGAGTGTTTGTTCTTCTCCGAGGTTAAAAGTGTCACTCGAGTCCGGTCGACCCGAGAGTATACAAATATAAACTCTGAGTGCGTGAGACCATTTTGCTCCGTAAATGACAGAGCCAGCCAAGAGCGGCAGCAGGTGGCCCGTCTTCACCCCTGTGTGTGGCCCTGTGTAGACCCCCTTTGGACAAATTCAGTCCCATTGTTGGACGGGACCCCGCCCGGTTGCAACCGGGTATTTCACGCACTGCTCACAAGCATCTCTGTGTTGCTTGTCCTCTCTATAAGTTAAGCATTGCAACAAGGTTCAAAACAATACTCCTTATATATGTTTCATGAGCTTTATTTGTTAGACAGAGGAGGCAGTTAGATTGTCCACGTTCAGCAAGTTTAAAAATTAACGGAAGCTAAATTCCTGAAGACAGCAGTTAGTTTCATGACTCAGCTACATTTCCTGCAAACGCCACGCAGCGACGCAGATGATTGACACGAATACTGCTTTAAGAAACATATCAAAGCTCCAGACATAATCAGATTACACACAGAACAGTCCGCGCCATCTGTTCTCGGAAGCAGCGTTCTGATTGGTTAGCTGCATGGGAAGGTGATTATGATTGGGGCGACGCGCAGGTCCACAACCTCTGTAGGTCAGGAGTGTGTGTGTGTGTGTGTGTGTGTGTGTGTGTGTGTGTGTGTGTGTGTGTGTGTGTGTGTCGATTTCAGCAGGTCATTCTACTAATAAGATTGGATCACACCACTGTACACTAATCCTTCTTTGATGAACGTATGTCTTAATCCTCACACACACACACACACACACACACACACACACACACACACACACACACTGTATGCTGTATGTGCAAAAAGAACGGCAAACGTATAAAATAATAACACGATCAAGGCTTTCTGTCAGAGAGATGGAGGAAGAGGGAAGTCTTTAGAGAGAAGAAGAGAAATGGATAAAGAGCGCGAGGAGCCGCAGGGAGAGCGAGAGATGTGAGGATTAACCACGAGAGGCTGCCAGGACACAGGACACGGACCTTTTGGCCTCACACACACACACACACACCCACACACACACACACTCTCTCTCTCTCTCTCTCTCTCTCTCTCTCTCTCTCTCTCTCTCTCTCTCTCTCACACATACACACACACACGTTTACAGTCCAGGAAATGGATTAGTGAGTGGGGTTGTTTGGAGGCAGATCGGATAAAATGGTGATTCACCGTGTGTGTTCGGAGAGTTTCAGCGAGCTGCTCCTGTGTGTGTGTGTGTGTGTGTGTGTGTGTGTGTGTGTGTGTGTGTGTGTGTGTGTGTGTGTGTGTGTGCGTGCATGTCACTGTCTCATTAGTGAGAGCAGTCAAGCCAGCTCCATGGAGGCGATGCCGCCGCAGACCTCGTTACAATCCTCTCCTCTAACCTCGTGATCCTCGAAGAACACACATACGTGCACGTTCTCCCACACACACACACACACACACACGCACACACACACACACCCACACACACACACACACACACACACACACACACACATTTTGTAGTTGGGTATTTGACACTCGGATCTAATAAGCTGTATTTACTGGATTTTAGGTTCTCCACACTTTCTGTGTGTGTGTGTGTGTGTTTGTGTGTATGTGTGTGTGTGTGTGTGTGTGTGTGTGTGTGTGCTCTTCTCCGTGAACAGAGAGGCGGATGACGAAACTTAAAGGAAAGTCGAGTGAAGACGGAGCAACCGAAGCAGAAAGATGAGAGCCAATGAGCGGGGGGGGCATTTCCTGTTGGTGCTCAGTAACTTTCAGCTCATATTGACTCTTAAATGTCTGTTATGTGTTTGATAATGTAACGCTTAAGTTACTTTAGAGTCACACTGCTGCGTAGCAACAAAGTGGCATTGCGTACGTAACGTACGTAACGTAATGTAACGTCCTGCTGTTGTACAGAATCACATGTATCCGTCTCAGGAGGATGTCGTTGGGGGAACTAAATCGTCTTAATGGAGGTTCGTTTTGGTTGGAAGTGAAGGTTTCTCTCTTTAATTTGAAAGTATTGCTCCTGCTACCAATTATATAGTGAATCCACGTCTCAGTCTGCAGCTCATAAGCGTGTCGGTTACAGTGTGAACGCACACACACACACACACACACACAGCAGACTATGTATCGGCTAAATGACGGCTACGGCTGACAGGAGACGTTTTGTCCAGTAAACAGTTTTAATATGAAATAATAACCTGATTCCTCATCAGCTGTAGGTGTGCAGCAGTCAGTCGTATGTTGACAGAAGTCGGGTTTATATTAAGATAGCAGCTCATCATATGAACCAGCTCATTCTTCTTCCGGTGACTCTGAGACAGACGAACACACACACACACACACACACACACACACACATGCTGACTGGTCCACAGATGGCAGGAACGCAGAGGGTCTTAATGGTGGAGGGGTGGCGGGGTCCCTCAGCGGGGCCACGAGGGTTAAACCTCTCTGATTGGAATGCACAGCTGCACCAGCGCGCACACACACACAAGTGCACTCGCATACCGTCACGCAGCTGAGTATGCGAGGACTGCGCAGACGTTTCTGGGAGTGCGGAGCGGCTTCACAGAGCTGTGTGCGTGACTCAGCAGCGGAGGTCTGCTTCCTGCTGTCTTGTCTGCTCGTCTTCTTGTATCCGTCTCTCTCCCTCTCCGTCCCCGTTGATGAGCGCGTCTCCGCTCTTATTTACCGCCTCGGTCTCACTTCATGTCCATCTCTCTGCAGGAGGCCCTTGTATGTGACACACTGCAGCGCAGAACCATCTCACAAATGTTTCCAGACACACTCAGTGGAGTGGAAAGTCGAGCAAGAAACACACAGTGACCACGTTTTCCTCATATTTGTGGTTCATGTAAACGTGATATTCCGTTTGCGGTGTTGTAGACGGAGTGCTGTGTTTGTCACTGAGGTGAATGTCACCCTGGTACACACCGAGATACTCCAAACAGACAGTTAATGTCACAGAAGAGAAATAACACAATACAATAGAAGCGTTGCTCCGTGTGTATTGATTCATGGCCACCGTGGCATGTTTGCCTAGACTGTACGTTGGGTTGCTGTGTTTCATTAAAAAAACAACCTTGAGACCAAAGAGAAAGAGCCACAATGAGCAACAGGACCTCCGCACACAGCGGTTATATTCTATCGATGTAATGACATCACCAACACTTACCTAACCGCCCCGTTATGTATTCTCCTCACTCCTTTCTGCCCTTTATTTCACTGAATGTGGTGGAAAAAGGTGTAATGTGATGACAATGGCGTCATTCCCCCAGTTATTTAATCCCATTAATGCTAAAGTCAGACTTCTCATTTTGTAATTGAAGTAGTGAAGTTCAACAAATGGACAATTAGGAAATGAATTGCTCGCTGTGCTCTCACGGCGTCATTCACAGTGCAGCTGCAAGTCGTTGAGTTTGGTTTACATTGTCATGAGAAGTAAATGACGGGCCTGCTACAGTCGACCCTATAAGCTCGGCTGAGACACCACGAGCTCCGCTAGACAAAACAATGTCCTGAACCAAGACTCAACTTGGGACATGAATCAAGCCAGGTTCAAGATATCTATTGCAGAGGCTCTGTGTGTCCATCATAGACTGTTTATCAGAAGTGGACGTAGTCGTCGTGACGTCATGGACGAACAAGGCGTTCAGGCCGTCGCCATCTTGGCATATTTGGACGGCGGAGGAGTGACGCCGTATACGGCTCTGGTAGAGCAGCGACCTGTCAATCACAAGGTAGTCCCGCCCTAAAGCAGCTTTATGGTCTGTTTGACTCTAAATGGACCATAATTTACTAAATGAACATCATGCTGTATTGAAGAAGACTTGAAACTAGAGATTGAGACCATAAACTATTGTTTACAATGTTTACTGAGGTAATAAATCAAGAGAGAAGTAGAGTCATTTTCTCATAGACTTCTATACAACCAGAGGAGTCGCCCCCTGGTGGACACTAGAGAGAATGCAGGTTTAAGAAACTTCCGCGTTGGTTTCAATACCTGAGTAAATCCAAGTGGACTCCCCATCAGCTCCAATCACATCAGACCTCAGGGCCCTTTCAGGACTGGTCTTATTCATTTCAGTGTGTCCTGAAGGTCTGTTGTAGAACAGGTCCAAGATTCAGGGAACATGAAGACCTCTTAAAATAACGGACTTGACCATGATTTAGAGATACTCTTCATCTGAGCCCATTTGAGTTATTTAGTAAAATAGCAATTGAAAACCATGTGTGTGATGTTTTGTTCTTTTATGATGCACATGCACGTCCATTTGAGGACAGATGCATGCAGATGTTCCGAAACTGAACTCAAGATTTCAGCCATGAAAGTGCAACATGTTTCATGGACATTGTGCGTTTTATGTGCAGGTATTCGGAGGGTGGTTGCTCTGTATGTGATCGCCCATGTTTACGTGTTCGTGTATCGTCATGCGGACGGCTGCCAGATGCTGTTGTACACCAGATTATAATCCAGATGTTACTTTCATTACTGCTGCTATGACACATCAACTCATTCTCCCTGTGCCTGTGTGTTCAGTGCTCTCTCTCTCTCTCTCTCCGTCTCTCTCCATCTCACTTTCTCTTTGTATACCTCTCTATTCATTCTCTCCCCTGTTGTGGTCTCCTCCTCTCCGTCTCTCTCTCTGAACCGGTTTTGAAGTCGACCAGTAGGGGTGTGTGTGTGGGCGGCGACGCCCCGGCAACCTGCAGCTTTTTGCATTGAAAATGAGCTTTATGTTTTTCAAGAGGCCAGCAGGCAGTCAGCGCCTGTGTGTGTGTGTGTGTGTGTGTGTGTGTGTGTGTGTATTACTTTTTTATTTTCAAAAGATGAAAGCAGACGGGGTGCAGACACAACAGACTCACACCACAGAGGATACAGCTGCCAGGTCTCCGTCAGCAGACTCCTAGCTATGAAGATGCGCAGACGCAGATATGATAATCTGGTGTTCTAATAAACAACCCTACATGATTTATTCATAAGACTCTCAGCCTGGCAGGAATTCACAAGAGAGATTAATTGCATTTACTGCTAATACAGATAGACATTCTGATGTCTACAGGGCGTCCAGCGGAGGCTAATTCACAGCCCGTGTCTCTGGTTAGGCTTTTAACAGAATGGATTATCCAAACAAATCCACGGATGCAACAGATTGAGGATAAAAAGAACATAACAGATAAAACAGACTGTATGCATATTGTATGTGCCTGTGTTTGCATTGGCATACTGTGTGTGTGTGTGTGTGTGTGTGTGTGTGTAGGCGCACACGTATATATCCAATAAAAACTCCTCTTTGTTGGTGTTTAAGCTGTTTCATCAGTTGAGTATTAACTGTTAACTAACAGCTGGTAGAGGAGGTTCAGCGGCTTGTCTTCAAGTCAGAAGATCGGCGGTTTGATCCCCGGCTGTGTCCTTTCGGGCAAGGCACTTAGCCTCAAATTGCCCCTGATGGCAGCCGTCAGTGTGAATGTCACATCGAGTGTCAAAGCACTCGGGAGACGAGGAAGGTGCTAAACAAACGCAAGTCATTTATGATTTAGAGTTCTATGGTTGGAGGACGTGTTACGATCTTGTGTAAGTATTCTACTACGTGTAAAAGTGATTCTGTTCAAATCCTACTTCAGTAAAAGAACAGACGTTTTCCAATGTCAAGGGGACATATTAACTCTCTGGTTGTGTTCATACAACACAGGCAGTTAATGATCCTGATGTACACGTATGTAGACATGTATTTGTTTAAAAAGAATATACATTCATACACACACGACACGTGTACACAGGCTGTATGCAGATGAACCTGATGCTACCTGTCGACATGACTGAGCTGCATGCTTCAGTGCCCTCTGTAGTAGCATGACAGACTCCCCTCTAAAGCTGTGACGCTCCATACTGGTGTGTGTGTGTGTGTGTGTGTGTGTGTGTGTGTGATTATGTAACTGTTGTGTTTATGAATGCACAGATATGTTCTGCTCTGCCGTACTCTAATTACAATGATGACTTTGCATGCAGCCAGACGGAGCCCCCCCCCCCCCCCCCCACACTATTAAACATCTTTTCATCCTTTTCTCTTTCTTTCCAACGACGCCGCTCTCTCTTCCACTTTGTTATTCATCCCGGTGTACTTTTCTTAGCTTGATTTCAATAATACATCAAGAATATGCATATTTCAGAGGCTTTTGTGCAACACTCGTCTCTGCACATGTACAGCATCGAGGTACCCGTGCTGCTGCAGGGGGAAGCCCTCTGAAACACGACTTGCAGGGTCTCCCCCACCTCACATACGTCAGCGGAGCCTGATGAGAAGACTCCAGTCTCCAGAGACGACGGGGGGGGGGGGGGGGATATGTGGGTGGATGGAAAGATACAGCGAGCCAAGATGGATCAGAAGACGAGGTGCGATAGAGCGGAGAGAAACATTGATGATGCTGAAATATTTAAGAGCCGTTCGTCGACTTTGTTGTTGTTTGAATTCATTACGTTGGCGACGTCTCTGATGTCTGTTGCACGTCTCATGAGATCACCTGTCAATCAAACAGTGCAGGACGGAGACATGATTTTCCTTTTGCAGTTTCTGTGAAAGACGTTTTTTTTGGGGGGTTTTCTTGGTGCGTTCAGACATTTTGCTCTCACTGCTCACGCTGCCCTTCCACCATTATGCAATGCAATTCATATTTACTGATATTAATGACACTGAAACTAAACCTGTTTTCATAAAGATGTACTCTCCACATAGTGGACTCCCCCCCCCCCCCCCCCCCATCTCATATGTAAGATGAATTGATTCAAAATACTTCTGAAGCTGTCAAATTGAACGTGTCTGATTGGATGTCTGTGCTTCCTCAGAAGTCTTTATAGTGTTTGAAATGAAAACCAATCTCTTTGTGTGTCTGACGGCGATCCGCTCCCCCGCCACTGTACTTCAAAAAATCCCACCTAGTAGGCTCGAGTAATGGTCGGGCGATGAGAAAGAGCTGGGAGAAAAGGCCGGATGATGAAAGCGTGGGAGTCACAGTGGAGGGGAGCACGGGGGATGATGGGATGGGGGGGATGGGGGGGATGGGGAAGTGGTCGGGACAGCCAGGGAATGGAAGCCAGAGAGGGTGCAGCCTGACGGAGGACTATTGGTTATCTGAGAGAAGCACTCACATTCCTATTGATTTAGACTGGTAGCAATACATATTGTATAAATGAGTTAAATACAGTGTGAAGAGATGTTTTCTATATAATATATATATATATATATATATATATATATATATATCAAACAGTCTGTTACACGGCAGTGTTTTGAAATCAGCAGCAAAGTTGAAGGCTTGGTATCGAGCAAATGGAGCGAATTCAAACCAGGCTGTCAGGTTTCTGTACTCACAGCTGAGCGTGGTGGCTCACATAAAACCCCATCTGGATCGATCACAACACCCCCTTAGGAAGACATCGCTTTAGTAATGCTACATGACCATCAAAGTACAAACTACCCTCCCTAAAAAGAAACCACAGATTAAACTTGGTCCTCCGCTGTAGAACAGAGCGTCTCCGCTGTCCCTTCACTTCAAACGACTCCTTAATTGGCTTTCGGCGACACGGCTCCGCTGCCGAGGGTTTTTGAGGGGGAACATCAATTATTATTCCTGATCGGCTTACAGCCTCGTGCGGCGGGAAGGTTGGCAGCGTCCCTCGTGTGTTTGCGTGCCCGGCGTTTTGTTCAGAGCGGATGTTTTCGAGGGAACGGCACGAGATCGCTCGAGGGCAACGCTGAATTACTGGCAGTGTGTTTACAACGAATCGGATTGAATCACGTTACAATCATCAAACGGCACGGTTGCCAAAAGGTTGGTTGACTGAACGTTGAGGACTCTAACCCGGGCGAGAGCCCTGAAGGTCTTTTGCTCAGTGGTTTCAGTGGATTGAGAGTTTTGAGGCCATTTGGTGTCCTGACGGTTTTTAAGAACCAGAGAAGATGGATTTGCGGCTTGGGGAGCTAACGTTTGCCTTTAGCTGTATGTAAGTACTGTAAGTCATTGTGTTTATACCTTCTGAACTCCAGATGAATGAGTTTTAATGTTGAATTGAATCATCGTTTACTTTATTATCATGTTCAACTTAACTTTTTATTTTATTTCGTACATTAAAATGAAGCAAAACCACATTGTTGTAACCAGGACCTTCCAGATGATTTGTCACACTGAAACATCAGAGACGCCGTCACTGACTGTTTGAAGAAGAAGAAGAAAGACTTGGCAGGTGATTGGATGAATCATCTGTCAATCAAACTCTTATTGAAGCCAGTCGGGAGAAGAGTGAAAACAGTCTTCAATGTCCTTCTTTGCTCTTATTCCTCTAAAGTTTTACTCTCCAGTTCTGTTATAAGTGCTGCGCTGTTGTTTAAGGGATGACGTCAGGTGTTTGGGAGGTCGGGTTGCCAAAGTTTATGATAACTATGTTGCATAACGTACAGGAGTGGGTGAGCTATCGGAAGTAAAAACATCAACTTGTAATTACATTTGTGAGCTGTTTTCTAACTTACAATACCTCATACGACTTGTTCTTTTTCTATTTATATTGTGCCTCAGTGTTCATGTTTCAGTGCTGACTTCACTGTAGCTTTATATTAGTTTCGTGCTTCTTCTTAGTTTCCAGTGGGAACAAAAGCAGCACAGTAGTTCAAAACACTTTTTATTGGTTTTCCTGTGGTGGTATGAAGCGCCAGAGTCAGTGATCCACCAGCAACACATCGAAGACTCTTCTGCCTTTGCCGCCTCGCCCACATCTCCCTCAGTGTGTGTGTGTGTGTTTGAACAACCTCCACACTCGCAAAGTCCGAAAGAGGGTTCAGGACGGTCCCGCTGTCAACTCAGTGAGTGTTTGAGGGGTTTCTCGCAGACATTTTGAGCATTTTGCATTTCTGCAAACTTTGCCCAAAGGGAATTTCCCACAATTCATAGCAATGTGACGTTAAACACGATGTTACCAGTGACGTGGAAACCAGAGACGTAAACAAAGAGGACGGCACATGTGTGTTCAGCCTGGCATTTTAAATGTACACAGAAGCATTAACGCGATATGTCGCAGCAAAGTGCCGTCCCATTAGTATGTATTACACCATTACAAGCCCTTGCAGCCTCTCGCTGCACTCAACCGTTTCACAAGTGACGTCGGTAAAGTCCCCGAGGGTTCAGGGTTCAAGGCTCTTTCTGTGACCTGGTGTGACTGGAGGATCCTCGTCCTATCCGCTGTCAGATCTAAATGAACCCTGAGCGATGCGATTCAAAACTGAGGGTCTTTTGAATCCCTCTCGTTCTCCCCGTCCAGATATCAATTACTGTCAAGTTTCTGGCAGGTTCTGGTGTTGATGTCAGCAGGGTTTAACAGCGCGCCCCCCCCCAGACAGTGAGCTCAGGATCCAAACGTCCGGCATTAAACTCACTGCATTAAACTCCGTCCAACAGCCCGACGTCTTCTCTCTCTGGAACACTCTTCATTAAATATAGTGTATGTATTTGTGATCAATCATCCAGGCAGCACGGGAGCTTAAATGGATTGTCGAGATCAAATTGCCTATAAAGACGTTGACGCGGCGCGGACGCAGCAGCAGCTGCCTGATTGAATACAGGTACTGACCCGTGACGAGCATGCTCCACTAAATACGAAGGAGATTGTTGATAACGAGTCAAAACAGAAACACTTTTTACGAAGCCAACGTTTCAGATTTAGCTTTAATTTGACAGGTTTTCACTGTAACATGAAGGAGAAACAACACATTGTCTTACCACATACTTGGTGCATGTTGTCAATGTTGGGTGTTGTGTGTATACAAATGTATATATAAACTACAAATTAAAATGTGTAGTTTACAGGAAGATGGTGTTTTCCCAGATGGCTGCCCCTCACGCTGCGTTCATGTGCCACAGAAAGTTTTTCAGGCCTCTGTGCGTTTTTTTCTTTGCACACATACAGTACTTTTCTGACTGAGGAGACTTCCAGCTGACTCCCCTCACACATCAATCCCAGACAGCATAAGCCGACACTTGACTGGATTGCCTCCGGCGGTCGGCCTCTCATGAGCTGTTGGAGTCCACTGGCTCCTGGCCGGAAAAACACAACACGGATCCAGACCAGACTCACCCAAATGTGGTCGGATGAAATGATCTGGTGCTGCTTTACATTTGGCCCATCTGGTCTCAATCCTGGATCCGTGACTTAACGGGATTTAATGGCCTCAATAATACATCATAAAACATATAGCTTATTACACCAAACTCCAACGAATGAACCTCTCTTTGTGATGTCTGGGGCAAGTGGGCGTCATGTTTCCTGCAATTACTACTGTGGCCACTGCTAAAAATCGCTTTGCAGCCCAGTTTGAGGAAATGAAATGATTGTGTCTGTGGCACATCTCGAGGTGTAGGCGGATCACCAAACTCACAACAGATCAACAAACCACCTCAGGGGAAACACTTCTGTCTATATCTACTTTTCTTCTCAATAGATAGAAGATGTAGACACTACATCTTTACTTTAGCTCCCCTTTAGGGGTTTCATACAGAAACACTTTGTTACTATGGCTACACATTGGAGGAATATAATGGACACTATTACATGACCTAAAACAATAATACCAACAATGGTTCCGTGTGTTCCACCACAGAAGATATGGGCTGGCTAATACATTTTTCATTCCATTTCCATTATCTGCTGACTGCATGCTGATGCGTGAGTGTGCGCGCCCGGCTTTGGCTCTTCGTGGCTTTCTTTTTATTATTTATTTCTCGCGCGCGCGCGCGCGTGTGTGTGTGTGTCTCCTACTGTGCAGCTACGTCCCCCACAGCCGGGCATCACGTCACGTGTCAGGACTCCCGGGGTCCTGGGCCAAGTTTCTCCGTGTCAGATCATCCACGGAGCTCCAGCAGAGCGCGACCCGCACGGTCCGTCCTCCACGCGCGCATCTCCGCTCCACGCTGCGTAACCAACACCTCGGCGAGGATGGACGGGTGGATTGCACGGATGTGGATAGAGGAAGAATACAGCAGTTGATTCTTTGAATACTTCCAGTGATTTTTCCTTTTCTTTGAACGGCTCTCGGATTACCTTTCTGATCTGTGAAGAGCAAAGAGAAGTGAGGAGATTTGGAAGAGCGGAAGGAGAAGGAAAGCTCCGGGTGGCTGAGGAAGGCTGGGCGCGCTGGAAACACGGAAAGTCTCGGATCATGCTTATGGGAACTTCCGATTCCGTCTCGATAAGGTATTTTTTAAAGAATAAAGTTGTTCTGTCGGCCTCTAATGTTTTAATGTCCATCGAGTCCACTTTTTAACGGAGAAAGAAAAAAAAACCAAAACACAGGTGATGGGCGCTCCGTTTCTCTCCGGCGGTGTGCTTTTTAATTTCCTTTGACACCGTTTGAAATGTACTTTCCCACAGCATGCTTAACATTTCCGCTCTTTTGTCACACAATCCCTCCAGGAGAGCGAACAACTGTCGCGAACGTCAGATGCGCTTTTTCCCTCACACACACACACACACAACGACAAACGATGGACAACAAAGCCCATTAAAAAAGCCCTTAAAAAGAGAAAAGTCTGTTAGCTGGATTATGATGACTAATGTTTGGCTCTTGATGTTATTCTACTTAAATATAATAATCAGGATTAGTGTGGCATTTATTGTCTGTGTGTTTTTTCTTCTTCTTTTTTTGCGCATTCCCTGCCCACCATTGCGTGGTGTGGGCTAAAAACCTCCAGTAGACCAGACACAGAGCAGTCCATCTGTTCAATCACATAGCAACAGGAAGAGCGAGGGAGAGCAGGAACAAACCAAATCCCTATTCTCATTATGTCACAATATGATGCAGCTCTGATGAGCTTCATTCTGGAGACATATTTGTGTTTCTAACTACATGGTGTCACTGAAACAGCAGATGATTGTCTGACTGCTCTTCAACAGTCATTGTACTGTATTTGTTTATCTCCCAATGTTTATTTGATGTTCCTCCAAAGATTCTCCTTTGGTCATTTTCATTTTTGTTCTTTTTTTTTTTAAATTGAGAGAGACACAGAAAGAGGAAATGTTTGGAAATAAATGCTCCCGTAAAGCTTCAAGCGCTGCCAGGTTAGTAAGCGAATATTGATGATGTGTGTCCAGATTGACCGGGCGTGAGTTCTTTAGCTGCTGAGGGATCGGCGGAGGAAACGCTGTTTATTTGGCTCGTTATGTGATTTGTCTCCGATTGCTCTTTGCTAAGTTGATCTCTCCTCCTCCTCCTCCGTTTCCCTGCATCTTCTGCACATGTTCTCTCCTCTCCTCTCTCTAACCCCTCTCCCTCTGACCTCCCCCTCAGAGTGGCTCTGCCTGATGCTCTATCATGACTGATGGCGAGGGGAGAGTGCGCTTTCAGTACGCAGAGGAGGAGGTGAGGCTCGCCATACCGACGCCCTACAGGAGCGATGCCCCGGGTCACGGCGTTGACCCCGGAGGAGGCCATGATGAGGAGGAGGAGGAGGAGGAGGAGGAGGTGGAGGAGAGGAGGAGGAGGAGGAGGAGGGGAGACGGAGTGGAATGGAGTCCCGAGGTTCAGGAGCACGAAGACCAGGAACCAGAGCTGGAAGTCGGACCGACATTGGGAGTTCGCATCAGGGCTCCTATTCGGGATCCGGACTGCGTCTCCGAGGAGGAGGAGCAGCAGCCGTACCCGGCCCTGGCCCCCGTGGCCTTCTTCTGCTTAAAGCAAACAACGAGGCCTCGCAACTGGTGTCTGCGCCTCGTGTGTAACCCATATCCTTTCACCCTAACTCCGCCTGGCGCCCGGTAAGACCAAAACATGTGCGAGTGTTGCCGAGCTTTACGCATTATCCAGTCAATACAAGGTACGTCATTCCTGTGAGTCCAAAACATGACGCTGCAGTCTGCTGGGTGCAGCTTTCTAAAGGCTTCCTGTAGAAACGTGCTTGTTCCCGTGAGACTGTAGAGCAGCAGCAGGCTTCACACATCTGACAGGACATTTGTCACCTCGGGGGGGGGGTTGATTCTCCTTAACATGCCATTGTTTAGACACATGAGATGAGTAATGCGACGGCACATGTTGGGGATGACTGGCGTCGCTGCAGTTGTCTTGAGTTCGTCTTCACTGTGGGGGAAATAGTCGGTGTTGCTTCTGCTGAGTTTCTCTCCTGCGCTGGCTTGAGATTTGGATGATTTTTTCATTTTGAACTTTAGAGGTCTGTGCGTTTCTGTCGGACTACAAGATATCAGGTTTCATTCACTTGGTGTGGCCTCAGTAGGGGCCACTGACTGGCTGCCAAAAGGACATTCACATACACGTTAAAGCAACATTTGCCTTATTCGGGCAAATTCTACCACTTTTTGGACACATCTCCCAAATGTCTATTCACGAGGGAATCCCAACACAGGGAATCATGATTCTTCCTGCTCATATTTAGGGAGATCTTTCCACTGATGATGTATCCATCCAAAGGTCTTAAATCATATTTAGCATTGTTTGTGGGTTTATTGTCATGCCTGTTTTGGTCAACTTTACCTAAGTTTATCTGCAGTGTCGTGTTTGAAGTGCTGGTTATCGTCTTGTTTTTGGATGAAATTCAAATCGGAGTTATCCGGCCTGCATGTCTGGAGTCACCCGTCATTAATCACACTGTACGGAGTAAATGCTACCTCTCAGGTGACACGATCCCTCTGCGTACATTGTCAGGCAGCCATTTTGTGCTTAAAAACCCGTTCGTTTCATGTGAGGATGCCAAATAGTCCAAGAGAAATCAGCTTTTACTGCTCACGTCTGTCTCGGTATCTATTATTACCCCTCAGCTGAACATCCTAACCTGGATAATTTTCATCTGTGGGATGTTTTAACACACTGGAGCAAAAAAAAAAAATAAAAAAAAAAACAGAATGTGCATCCAAATCCAAGCCCCATGAAAAGAAAAGGAAAAAAATTGAAGATGAATCACTGCAATATTCTTTCATTCCTGATGCGGAGAGGTGGGTGGCGTACAAACTAATTTGGGACCTGAGTCATGTTTATTTGGAAGAACATTCCTGTGTACCTGGAATACTGCAGGTACTGAGAGAATATGAACATGAAATGATTAAATGCGAACCAGACTTACTCTCCTCTCGTCTTCCCTTTGTGTGACGGTAGCTGCTGCTCAGACCGACTGCACACACGGATGGTTTTGCTGCATGACGTTTGGGTATCCTGAGTGTGTTTTTACAAACTGATGGCAGCTTGGAGATGGAAGTGTTCAGTATCTTTCCTTCACCTTATCATCCTGTTAAATGCCTTATCTTTTAATCTCCGTGCCCCCCCCCCAGTTAATAATGCAGGTTTCTGTGAATTAGAAATGCACAACTCAAGGTAACCTCCATGAGCTAATCAGGAAAGCCGCAGGAGACACAGATTGAAAAGAACTCTCCAGGATGAGTCAACTGGTCTTCATGTGTAAGATGGTTTTTGTGTGTTTTAAGGTTTCATTCGTGTCCTTGAGGAAAGTCCCAATGGTTTACACAGACCTCCTTAAAACTGGTGGACCTGCACCGCGTCGACCGGCGGTCCGTCGAGTGTCCCCCCGAGCGACACAAAGCATCTCTAACCGGCTCCAAGGTCTCTGTTTTTGTGAGCTGACGCACCACACACTCCCAAAAGGGAATTTCCCTTCAGGCGGATTAACATCAAAGTGTTGTATGTGTGCTGCTCGGAGATGAGAACCCAGCCATGGAGAGGAAAGCCATGTCATGCTCTCCTGCAGAACAGAGGCACTTTTAATATATTCGATTAGAATATTGCACAACTCACGGAGGCTGCTCCTGCAGAACCAGCAGTTGCGTCTAAATTGGTTAGAGAATAATTTAAGGCGGATTGGATTGGCAGACCTTGCACGGGCTTTTTGGAAATCATACAAATGCAGATCTTGTTGGCTGTTTATAAATGAATACAGCAGAAAGTGGCAGAGACTCCTGCCAAGTCTATTTCCTCTTATATTACAGGAGCCTTCATACACACAAGAACTGAATGTGATTGAGACATTTCAAAGCAAAGACGGTGAATACGAGCTTTGCCGGGTTTTTTTTTTACTTCTTTTCACATGTTTTATTTGAGCTTGTGCCAGAGAAGAGAAGTAGAAAATGAAGGTGTGAGTGTTGCATTACATTCTGTCTGTAGCAGGGATGGTGCTGCTGCAGGGCCTGCTGAGGTAGATCTCCACCATGAAGCAGATTTTGTTTCCCTGGTCGATGGTAGAAGACGCGTTTGTTCTTTGGCGACGCGAGGACTGTTTGTACCGAGACGGCACGGCTAATGAACGAGACGCGCGCCGTCACATGCATTATAACAGGCTTGTTTAAAACTGGACCCGGGTTATGTCATAGGAGCGGATCTCACCGGACAGCGCTCTGTGTGCAGGACCCACTGTGTAAGCATTGCAGAGTTGGTGGTCCACAGTGGGCTATGTAAATATTATTCGCAGCATAAATGCTCTGCCACTCAAGCACACAAAGGCATGCACACAATGGTTTAAGTGTGACTCTGGAGAAGGGGAGTCAAAGCCGTACCTTATCTTGCACGCTGGATGTCGGACGTGGATGTGATCAAACTGCTGTGAACCAAACTGTATTGAATAAAAATCCACATTCCTAACAATGTAATCTGTATTTGAGAAGCTGCTGATCACATGTGAGGATGAAATGAAGTCAAACAGTTGCTCACAATCACCAGAATAGCATTTCAGCCAACAGCGTTCCTCGTCCATCATGTTTATTATGATCATCATCATTAATCAGCTGACCTGCTCTCTCGGCTGCACATTAGCATCATAGGATGTACAGAAGAATAATGCAATTACAGCAGCGAGCTATTGATTTATTTGATTTACCGCTTTACTCGTTCCGCCATACGATGCAATGAAAACGCCGTAGATTTATTATTGGCTTTCACTTTAAACAGGACACAAAGAAAGATGGCCGCTTTAGAATATTTTGAACGAGGAAGTTTTCGTCGGTCGGCGTTGAGACGCTTTGCTGTCGACGCGTTCGAGTCAGCTGCTGAATAACAATCATTCTTTAGTGCTGGAGGCATCTTTGCATAAGTGCTTTTCATTTTGCACTGTCAAATATCATTTATTAGTGCTTTTGCATTTGACACATAATGAGTGACAGAAGCATAACACGGAGTACTTGATTGATGGAAAATTCATCAGCAATACTTGTTCCAGACTGACCGGTTCATAAGAAGTAGACGTAGTCACAGTGACATCACCCGCTGGTTTGTGGTCTGCCGTTCTGAAGCCTCGAGTTTGTCATTTTAGCTGTCGCCATCTTGTTCTTTCTTTGGAACCAGAAGTGACACGAGAGGGGGGAGCATTTCTAGGCAACCAACATGTTCCTTTGAACTTTCCTGAAGTGAAAACACTCGGTGAAAGGGTCGAAGTTGTAAGACGAAAACACGGACGACTCCCAGACCGGACAACGCTAGTGTAGCGACCTGTCAATCACAGTAAGCCCCGCCCTAAAGCATACCCTGCTTTATGGTCTGTTTGACTCTAAATGGACCATCATTTACTAAATGAACATCATGCTGTATTGAAGAAGACTTGAAACTAGAGATTGAGACCATAAACTCATGTTTACAATGTTTACTGAGGTAATAAATCAAGAGAGAAGTAGAGTCATTTTCTCATAGACTTCTATACAACCAGAGGAGTCGCCCCCCGGTGGACACTAGAGAGAATGCAAGTTTAAGACACTTCAGCACTTTTCAGAACCAGAGGCTGCCGCCTGGTTTTGAACTGTTGTTTAGACAAATCAAACAATTTGTCTCTGTGAACTTGTGATGGGGATATTTCACTATTTCTTGACGTTTAAACAAAGTATTCGGCAGATTAATTGGTACTTCGATATTGTTAGTTTACAGCTGAAGTCTACTGAAAAGACCAATGGCTGCTTGTTTGGCAGCAACGCAAAGCAACTAGAAGCCTGTGTGGTCCTTACAGAGTATCCCAAGAAGGAAGCTACCCAGTAGATAATATAGTGCAGTCAATTACACCTGAATCGACGTTCTCGGTGCCAACACCTCCTGTGTGACTGTCACAGGGGCTGAATGTTTGGGAGATGCTGGTTTCGTGATACGTTAACGAGCCGATTCACGCTGATTAGATGAGCTTCTGGGGGCCAGGCGAGGTTAATCCATTACAGATGAGTGGATTCATCATGCTATCTGTCTCCATTAGTCATCCTATACTCTAAACACGGTGAGAGGGCCTCTTGCACTTCCTTCATAAATGAATACAGATGAGGCTGTGCGAAGACACACACACACACAGAACAACCTGTTGTGTTGGCTTGTTAGCTAAAGATCAGAGGCATTTATTCATGATACTATTATTATTATTATTGTATTTACCTCTTTTCTTCAGCAGGAACATTAAGCGTTGGTTAAAGGCAGGTCATTTCTCTGTCCATCTGAGGTCTTTGCCGGATTGAACCAGCTCATATGAAATTTGGAGGCAGATTTAAAGCCGTCTGAGACGGAGGACGACCAATCCAAGTTAAGCTCTCTAGCATGGCCGCGTCTCATTAAAATGTAGCCTGGATACGTGTTCGGGATGATAAGAGTCCACTTCCCCACTCGTCCACTTCCTCTAACTCCCACAGTGATGTCATTTCAAAGGTCTCGTTCTCCGTGTTTACGTCTTAAAATGACTTCATCGCTGCAGTGTGACGGGCAAAGAGAGTCGGCCTTGAATTCAGCAGGGAGTCAATTCTCCTACTGCCACTCAGACAAGCATCCGGAGGTCTGTGTGTGTGTGTGTGTGTGTGTGTGTGTGTGTGTAAACGCACACAGTGTCTTTCCCTCTCCGCCAGTTTCAGTACTCGTCTCGCTGTATTTATATGGAGCGGTGCGTCTGTGTGTGTGTGTGTGTGTGTGTGTGTGTGTGTGGTGACTCATTATATTTGGCCAGTGCTCATGATAACAGCAGATTGGGGGTTATGAGGTGTGTATCACAGCAGAGACCGAGGGATCCTGTCTCTCTGACGTGTAAAGTCCTGGCCCACCCTGCACAGTCCTCACAATGTGTGTGTGTGTGTGTGTGTGTGTGTGTGTGTGCATGTGTACAGTGTGTGTGTAGTGAGTCTAACTGTGATGCATTCTGTAATGGATAAGGAGCAAACTTCCATTTTAGCACTTGGTTTTGAATAATATTCAGTACACCAGCAGTACTAGAGCTGCAAGCTACACAGCTCCAGAACATCCAGAAGAAGAGAGAAACTTGCTTTAAGTGTCAACCTAAAGTAAATAAAAGTATCTGTAACTTCACAGGACAACAACAACAACTCAGAGAGGATTACGAAGCTAGTGGAAGTGCAACACATAGAATTCAGTGTTAAACTAAACATGTTACATGTTACATTTCAACATGTTTGTCTTACATACATATACATGAACACAACTTCAGGACATCATGGGAGAAGTAGAACACTTCAAGTGTTTTTCTTGTTGTGCAGAAACAATTCATCTACACCTGTTTTGTGTTTGTTACCTTTAATGAACATATTAATATATGATAATAATGATAATATATGAATGTCATATTGGCAGTATTACAGTAACATTTCTCATGATTTCCAGCCCTAAGTGGATTGTTATTGCTGTTGTTCATGAATGCATTATGTAGCCAAACATAATAAGTACACAAATTACATTTCACTGCCCTCCAGGTGTTTATTAGTGTGAGTGTGTGTGTGAGTGTGTCGGTTTGTGTGTGTGTGTGTGTGTGTGTGTGTGTGTGTGTGTGACTGTGGCTGGGCAGGTGTGTGTGTGTGTGTGTGTGTCGTGGGATTACTTCCAGTACAGTAGGATCTTTGTTTATCCCCAGGCTCGTTGTTTACAGACTGCTTTTGCAAAATGATCTGGAACTAATAGCTCCGACTTCCATGTGTGTAAACGCAGGGTTGTGCACGTAGAGTGTGTATGTGTGTACTCCACGGTACGTGTGTGTGTGTGTGTGTGTGTGTGGGTGTGTTTAGGCAGTGACCCTCTCCTGCCTCAGGCTCTGAGTGGCTGACTCCACAAAGCTCTCCGGTGTGTGTGTGTGTGTGTGTGTGTGTGTGTGTGTGTGTGTGTGTGTGTTAGTTTTGGTGTGTTTGCACCATCGGACGGGTGATGGCTGGTGTGAAATGATGGTCGACATACTCGAACATTTTGGGAAACTCTCTTATACGCTTTCAT
The DNA here is from genome assembly GCA_032191485.1 of Leptoclinus maculatus. NCBI lineage: Eukaryota > Metazoa > Chordata > Actinopteri > Perciformes > Stichaeidae > Leptoclinus > Leptoclinus maculatus. The sequence continues at coordinate 93,802 of JAVDOI010000044.1, read as the reverse complement.
GCTGAGAGTTACACGAGAGCACTGATACGACTCACGGTACGGTAAATATTCAGCTAGCAGCCGGTTAGCTTAGCTTAGCATAAAGAGTTTTGAATGCCTTCACACACCAGAGGCGTGACAAATAAGCAACCAGGAATGCGAAATACTGCTGTAAATATTTTGCACAAGAAGACAAAGTGTATTTTATAGAGCTTTCTGTCAGCCAACCGGGTCGTGGTTCATCAGAGCGTACGGATGAGTCTTGTGTCAAAGGTTAAAGATCGATCCGAGTCCAGCTGGTGTTCATGGTCAGAGGGTTAATCTGTCAAGGAGATCCTGAACATCCCCCTGCAGTCTTAAAAACGTCATCTCAGGGGCTTTTATTATTGTTAATCATATTGTGAAATACCTTCAGGATACACACGGTTCATCTATTAAAGGTCTTCATGAGAGCTGCAGACAGACACGAGCCACCTGCCAGTGTCCTGATGCTATCAGACAGTCCAAGAACAGCTGCTTAGCCTTTTCACGGTATACACGGTTTAGTATTCGAGCACAAAAAGCAGTGAGGGCAGGTGGGAGCTGATGTATAGTTCCCTCCTGTAGATAGACGCACTATCTCATCTCTATCTGCCCGGTCTGTCCCCCCCCCCCCAGAGAGCTGTCAGTCAAGTCACTGACTGGTTCTCCTTTTGCTGCGGGAGGGCTCTTTGGATGCTGTTGCCATGGCTACGCATGGTGTTGACGATGGCCTAGAAGTGCATTCTGTGTTTCTGGCGGATCAAACCGCCATCCCAAAAAAATGCTGCTCTGTCACTCCCATCATGGAGATCCATACAGGAAGAGAAACATTAGACTTCATGATAAAGGAATGATGACGGGAAACCAGTGTGTGTGTGTGTGTGTGTGTGTGTGTGAGAGAGAGAGAGAGGGAGGTGGTACACGAGGAAGAGAATTTAGGAGAAAGAGAGACAAAGATGGATGGATGACACTGAAGAAGTAGATACAAAAAGAGAAGTCTGGGAGAGAAAACAGACGGGTGAGGTCAAAGAGAGAGGTGAGGAAGTGGGAGAGCAGGATGTTGGAACAAAGGTGGGAGTTAAAGAAAAAGAAAGAAAGTCGAGAGCAGAAAATGGATGAAAGGGATAAAAGAGGAGAATCAGAGGACGATGAAAGAGCAGCAACGAGACGGACAAGAGCACGGCGAGACGTGGAAAGGACAGAAATGGGTCATTTGAATCCAATCTGTTCTGCACGCCAAGTGTGTACTTTATAGCCGAGTGTGTACTTTATAGCCGAGTGTGTACTCTATAGCCGAGTGTG